>OZ012668.1:29312896-29317896 GCA_963942505.1 Lordithon lunulatus
TGGCCCAGCTGTGCTCAGATCGATATATATCGACTCAGGAACATCGCCTGTAGGTCCTATATGGCCGTGGGTTGCATCTCGCTGGTATCAGAGCCTCCCCCTGCTGTATATACGGGGCCCAGCTGTGCTCAGATCGATATATATCGATTCAAGAACATCGCCTGTAGGTCCTATATAGCCGTGGGTTGCAGCTGGCTGGTATCACAGCTACCCCCATACTTTATATACGTGGCCCAGCTGTGCTCAGATCGACATATATCGACTCAAGAACATCGCCTGTAGGTCCTATATGGCCGTGGGTTGCATAAAGCTGGTATCAGAGCTACCCCCATGCTGTATATACGGCGCTGAGCTGTGCTCAGATCGACATATATCGACTCAAGAACATCGCCTGTAGGTCCAATATAGCCGTGGGTTGCAGCTGGCTGGTATCAGAGCTACACCCATGCTGTATATACGGGGCCCAGCTGTGCTGAGATCGACATATATCGACTCAAGAACATCGCCTGTAGGTCCTATATAGCCGTGGGTTGCAGCTGGCTGGTATCACAGCTACCCCCATGCTGTATATACGTGGCCCAGCTGTGCTCAGATCGATATATATATATATATATATATATATATATATATCGACTCAAGAACATCGCCTGTAGGTCCTATATGGCCGTGGGTTGCATCTGGCTGGTATCAGAGCTACCCCCATGCTGTATATACGGCGCCCAGCTGTGCTCAGATCGACATATATCCACTCAAGAACATCGCCTGTAGGTAATATATGGCCGTGGGTTGCATCTGGCTGGTATCAGAGCTACCCCCATACTGTATATACGGGGCCCAGCTGTGCTCAGATCGACATATATCCACTCAAGAACATCGCATGTAGGTCCTATATGGCCGTGGGTTGCATATGGCTGGTATCAGAGCTACCCCCATGCTGTATATACGGGGCCCAGCTGTGCTCAGATCGACATATATCGACTCAAGAACATCGCCTGTAGGTCCTATATAGCCGTGGGTTGCAGCTGGCTGCTATCAGAGCTACCCCCATGCTGTATATACGGGGCCCAGCTGTGCTGAGATCGACATATATCGACTCAAGAACATCGCCTGTAGGTCCTATATAGCCGAGGGTTGCAGCTGGCTGGTATCACAGCTACCCCCATGCTGTATATACGAGGCCCAGCTGTGCTCAGATCGATATATATCGACTCAAGAACATCGCCTGTAGGTCCTATATGGCCGTGGGTTGCATCTGGCTGGTATCAGAGCTACCCCCATGCTGTACATACGGCGCCCAGCTGTGCTCAGATCGACATATATCGACACAAGAACATCGCCTGTAGGTCCTATATGGCCGTGGGTTGCATATGGCTGGTATCAGAGCTACCCCCATGCTGTATATACGGCGCCCAGCTGTGCTCAGATCAACATATATCCACTCAAGAACATCGCCAGTAGGTCCTATATGGCCGTGGGTTGCATCTGGCTGGTATCAGAGCTACCCCCATGCTGTATATACGGGGCCCAGCTGTGCTCAGATCGACATATATCGACTCAAGAACATCGCCTGTAGGTCCTATATAGCCGTGGGTTGCAGCTGGCTGGTATCACATCTACCCCCATGCTGTATATACGTGGCCCAGTTGTGCTCAGATCGATAAATATCGGCTCAAGAACATCGCCTGTAGGTCCTATATGGCCGTGGGTTGCAGCTGGCTGGTATCAGAGCTACCCCCATGCTGTATATACGGGGCCCAGCTGTGCTCAGATCGACATATATCGACTCAAGAACATCGCCTGTAGGTCCTATATAGCCGTGGGCTGCAGCTGGCTGGTATCACAGCTACCCCCATGCTGTATATACTTGGCCCAGCTGTGCTCAGATCGATATATATCGACTCAGGAACATCGCCTGTAGGTCCTATATGGCCGTGGGTTGCATCTCGCTGGTATCAGAGCCTCCCCCTGCTGTATATACGGGGCCCAGCTGTGCTCAGATCGATATATATCGATTCAAGAACATCGCCTGTAGGTCCTATATAGCCGTGGGTTGCAGCTGGCTGGTATCACAGCTACCCCCATACTTCATATACGTGGCCCAGCTGTGCTCAGATCGACATATATCGACTCAAGAACATCGCCTGTAGGTCCTATATGGCCGAGGGTTGCATCTGGCTGGTATCACAGCTACCCCCATGCTGTATATACATGGCCCAGCTGTGCTCATATCGACATATATCGACTCAAGAACATCGCCTGTAGGTCCTATATGGCCGTGGGTTGCACCTGGCTGGTATCAGAGCTACCCCCATGCTGTATATACGGCGCCCAGCTGTGCTCAGATCGACATATATCCACTCAAGAACATCGCCTGTAGGTCCTATATGGCCGTGGGTTGCATCTGGCTGGTATCAGAGCTACCCCCATGCTGTATATACGGGGCCCAGCTGTGCTCAGATCGACATATATCGACTCAAGAACATAGCCTGTAGGTCCTATATAGCCGTGGGTTGCAGCTGGCTGGTATCACAACTACCCCCATGCTGTATATACGTGGCCCAGCTGTGCTCAGATCGACATATATCGACTCAAGAACATCGCCTGTAGGTCCTATATGGCCGTGGGTTGCATAAAGCTGGTATCAGAGCTACCCCCATGCTGTATATACGGCGCTGAGCTGTGCTCAGATCGACATATATCGACTCAAGAACATCGCCTGTAGGTCCAATATAGCCGTGGGTTGCAGCTGGCTGGTATCAGAGCTACACCCATGCTGTATATACGGGGCCCAGCTGTGCTGAGATCGACATATATCGACTCAAGAACATCGCCTGTAGGTCCTATATAGCCGTGGGTTGCAGCTGGCTGGTATCACAGCTACCCCCATGCTGTATATACGTGGCCCAGCTGTGCTCAGATCGATATATATATATATATATATATATATATATATATATATATATATATATATCGACTCAAGAACATCGCCTGTAGGTCCTATATGGCCGTGGGTTGCATCTGGCTGGTATCAGAGCTACCCCCATGCTGTATATACGGCGCCCAGCTGTGCTCAGATCGACATATATCCACTCAAGAACATCGCCTGTAGGTAATATATGGCCGTGGGTTGCATCTGGCCGGTATCAGAGCTACCCCCATACTGTATATACGGGGCCCAGCTGTGCTCAGATCGACATATATCCACTCAAGAACATCGCCTGTAGGTCCTATATGGCCGTGGGTTGCATATGGCTGGTATCAGAGCTACCCCCATGCTGTATATACGGGGCCCAGCTGTGCTCAGATTGACATATATCGACTCAAGAACATCGCCTGTAGGTCCTATATAGCCGTGGGTTGCAGCTGGCTGGTATCAGAGCTACCCCCATGCTGTATATACGGGGCCCAGCTGTGCTGAGATCGACATATATCGACTCAAGAACATCGCCTGTAGGTCCTATATAGCCGAGGGTTGCAGCTGGCTGGTATCACAGCTACCCCCATGCTGTATATACGAGGCCCAGCTGTGCTCAGATCGATATATATCGACTCAAGAACATCGCCTGTAGGTCCTATATGGCCGTGGGTTGCATCTGGCTGGTATCAGAGCTACCCCCATGCTGTACATACGGCGCCCAGCTGTGCTCAGATCGACATATATCGACACAAGAACATCGCCTGTAGGTCCTATATGGCCGTGGGTTGCATATGGCTGGTATCAGAGCTACCCCCATGCTGTATATACGGCGCCCAGCTGTGCTCAGATCAACATATATCCACTCAAGAACATCGCCAGTAGGTCCTATATGGCCGTGGGTTGCATCTGGCTGGTATCAGAGCTACCCCCATGCTGTATATACGGGGCCCAGCTGTGCTCAGATCGACATATATCGACTCAAGAACATCGCCTGTAGGTTCTATATAGCCGTGGGTTGCAGCTGGCTGGTATCACATCTACCCCCATGCTGTATATACGTGGCCCAGTTGTGCTCAGATCGATAAATATCGACTCAAGAACATCGCCTGTAGGTCCTATATGGCCGTGGGTTGCAGCTGGCTGGTATCAGAGCTACCCCCATGCTGTATATACGGGGCCCAGCTGTGCTCAGATCGACATATATCGACTCAAGAACATCGCCTGTAGGTCCTATATAGCCGTGGGCTGCAGCTGGCTGGTATCACAGCTACCCCTATGCTGTATATACTTGGCCCAGCTGTGCTCAGATCGATATATATCGACTCAGGAACATCGCCTGTAGGTCCTATATGGCCGTGGGTTGCATCTCGCTGGTATCAGAGCCTCCCCCTGCTGTATATACGGGGCCCAGCTGTGCTCAGATCGATATATATCGATTCAAGAACATCGCCTGTAGGTCCTATATAGCCGTGGGTTGCAGCTGGCTGGTATCACAGCTACCCCCATACTTTATATACGTGGCCCAGCTGTGCTCAGATCGACATATATCGACTCAAGAACATCGCCTGTAGGTCCTATATGGCCGTGGGTTGCATCTGGCTGGTATCACAGCTACCCCCATGCTGTATATACATGGCCCAGCTGTGCTCATATCGACATATATCGACTCAAGAACATCGCCTGTAGGTCCTATATGGCCGTGGGTTGCACCTGGCTGGTATCAGAGCTACCCCCATGCTGTATATACGGCGCCCAGCTGTGCTCAGATCGACATATATCCACTCAAGAACATCGCCTGTAGGTCCTATATGGCCGTGGGTTGCATCTGGCTGGTATCAGAGCTACCCCCATGCTGTATATACGGGGCCCAGCTGTGCTCAGATCGACATATATCGACTCAAGAACATCGCCTGTAGGTCCTATATAGCCGTGGGTTGCAGCTGGCTGGTATCACAACTACCCCCATGCTGTATATACGTGGCCCAGCTGTGCTCAGATCGACATATATCGACTCAAGAACATCGCCTGTAGGTCCTATATGGCCGTGGGTTGCATAAAGCTGGTATCAGAGCTACCCCCATGC
>OZ012668.1:29320396-29348184 GCA_963942505.1 Lordithon lunulatus
CGCCTGTAGGTCCTATATAGCCGTGGGTTGCAGCTGGCTGGTATCACATCTACCCCCATGCTGTATATACGTGGCCCAGTTGTGCTCAGATCGACAAATATCGACTCAAGAACATCGCCTGTAGGTCCTATATGGCCGTGGGTTGCAGCTGGCTGGTATCAGAGCTACCCCCATGCTGTATATACGGGGCCCAGCTGTGCTCAGATCGACATATATCGACTCAAGAACATCGCCTGTAGGTCCTATATAGCCATGGGCTGCAGCTGGCTGGTATCACAGCTACCCCCATGCTGTATATACGTGGCCCAGCTGTGCTCAGATCGATATATATCGACTCAGGAACATCGCCTGTAGGTCCTATATGGCCGTGGGTTGCATCTCGCTGGTATCAGAGCCTCCCCCTGCTGTATATACGGGGCCCAGCTGTGCTCAGATCGATATATATCGATTCAAGAACATCGCCTGTAGGTCCTATATAGCCGTGGGTTGCAGCTGGCTGGTATCACAGCTACCCCCATGCTGTATATACGTGGCCCAGCTGTGCTCAGATCGATATATATATATATATATATATATATCGACTCAAGAACATCGCCTGTAGGTCCTATATGGCCGTGGGTTGCATCTGGCTGGTATCAGAGCTACCCCCATGCTGTATATACGGCGCCCAGCTGTGCTCAGATCGACATATATCCACTCAAGAACATCGCCTGTAGGTAATATATGGCCGTGGGTTGCATCTGGCTGGTATCAGAGCTACCCCCATACTGTATATACGGGGCCCAGCTGTGCTCAGATCGACATATATCCACTCAAGAACATCGCCTGTAGGTCCTATATGGCCGTGGGTTGCATATGGCTGGTATCAGAGCTACCCCCATGCTGTATATACGGGGCCCAGCTGTGCTCAGATCGACATATATCGACTCAAGAACATCGCCTGTAGGTCCTATATAGCCGTGGGTTGCAGCTGGCTGGTATCAGAGCTACCCCCATGCTGTATATACGGGGCCCAGCTGTGCTGAGATCGACATATATCGACTCAAGAACATCGCCTGTAGGTCCTATATAGCCGAGGGTTGCAGCTGGCTGGTATCACAGCTACCCCCATGCTGTATATACGAGGCCCAGCTGTGCTCAGATCGATATATATCGACTCAAGAACATCGCCTGTAGGTCCTATATGGCCGTGGGTTGCATCTGGCTGGTATCAGAGCTACCCCCATGCTGTACATACGGCGCCCAGCTGTGCTCAGATCGACATATATCGACACAAGAACATCGCCTGTAGGTCCTATATGGCCGTGGGTTGCATATGGCTGGTATCAGAGCTACCCCCATGCTGTATATACGGCGCCCAGCTGTGCTCAGATCAACATATATCCACTCAAGAACATCGCCAGTAGGTCCTATATGGCCGTGGGTTGCATCTGGCTGGTATCAGAGCTACCCCCATGCTGTATATACGGGGCCCAGCTGTGCTCAGATCGACATATATCGACTCAAGAACATCGCCTGTAGGTCCTATATAGCCGTGGGTTGCAGCTGGCTGGTATCACATCTACCCCCATGCTGTATATACGTGGCCCAGTTGTGCTCAGATCGATAAATATCGACTCAAGAACATCGCCTGTAGGTCCTATATGGCCGTGGGTTGCAGCTGGCTGGTATCAGAGCTACCCCCATGCTGTATATACGGGGCCCAGCTGTGCTCAGATCGACATATATCGACTCAAGAACATCGCCTGTAGGTCCTATATAGCCGTGGGCTGCAGCTGGCTGGTATCACAGCTACCCCCATGCTGTATATACTTGGCCCAGCTGTGCTCAGATCGATATATATCGACTCAGGAACATCGCCTGTAGGTCCTATATGGCCGTGGGTTGCATCTCGCTGGTATCAGAGCCTCCCCCTGCTGTATATACGGGGCCCAGCTGTGCTCAGATCGATATATATCGATTCAAGAACATCGCCTGTAGGTCCTATATAGCCGTGGGTTGCAGCTGGCTGGTATCACAGCTACCCCCATACTTCATATACGTGGCCCAGCTGTGCTCAGATCGACATATATCGACTCAAGAACATCGCCTGTAGGTCCTATATGGCCGAGGGTTGCATCTGGCTGGTATCACAGCTACCCCCATGCTGTATATACATGGCCCAGCTGTGCTCATATCGACATATATCGACTCAAGAACATCGCCTGTAGGTCCTATATGGCCGTGGGTTGCACCTGGCTGGTATCAGAGCTACCCCCATGCTGTATATACGGCGCCCAGCTGTGCTCAGATCGACATATATCCACTCAAGAACATCGCCTGTAGGTCCTATATGGCCGTGGGTTGCATCTGGCTGGTATCAGAGCTACCCCCATGCTGTATATACGGGGCCCAGCTGTGCTCAGATCGACATATATCGACTCAAGAACATAGCCTGTAGGTCCTATATAGCCGTGGGTTGCAGCTGGCTGGTATCACAACTACCCCCATGCTGTATATACGTGGCCCAGCTGTGCTCAGATCGACATATATCGACTCAAGAACATCGCCTGTAGGTCCTATATGGCCGTGGGTTGCATAAAGCTGGTATCAGAGCTACCCCCATGCTGTATATACGGCGCTGAGCTGTGCTCAGATCGACATATATCGACTCAAGAACATCGCCTGTAGGTCCAATATAGCCGTGGGTTGCAGCTGGCTGGTATCAGAGCTACACCCATGCTGTATATACGGGGCCCAGCTGTGCTGAGATCGACATATATCGACTCAAGAACATCGCCTGTAGGTCCTATATAGCCGTGGGTTGCAGCTGGCTGGTATCACAGCTACCCCCATGCTGTATATACGTGGCCCAGCTGTGCTCAGATCGATATATATATATATATATATATATATATATATATATATCGACTCAAGAACATCGCCTGTAGGTCCTATATGGCCGTGGGTTGCATCTGGCTGGTATCAGAGCTACCCCCATGCTGTATATACGGCGCCCAGCTGTGCTCAGATCGACATATATCCACTCAAGAACATCGCCTGTAGGTAATATATGGCCGTGGGTTGCATCTGGCTGGTATCAGAGCTACCCCATACTGTATATACGGGGCCCAGCTGTGCTCAGATCGACATATATCCACTCAAGAACATCGCCTGTAGGTCCTATATAGCCGAGGGTTGCAGCTGGCTGGTATAACAGCTACCCCCATTCTGTATATACGAGGCCCAGCTGTGCTCAGATCGATATATATATATCGACTCAAGAACATCGCCTCTAGGTCCTATATGGCCGTGGGTTGCATCTGGCTGGTATCAGAGCTACCCCCATGCTGTACATACGGCGCCCAGCTGTGCTCAGATCGACATATATCGACACAAGAACATCGCCTGTAGGTCCTATATGGCCGTGGGTTGCATATGGCTGGTATCAGAGCTACCCCCATGCTGTATATACGGCGCCCAGCTGTGCTCAGATCAACATATATCCACTCAAGAACATCGCCAGTAGGTCCTATATGGCCGTGGGTTGCATCTGGCTGGTATCAGAGCTACCCCCATGCTGTATATACGGGGCCCAGCTGTGCTCAGATCGACATATATCGACTCAAGAACATCGCCTGTAGGTCCTATATAGCCGTGGGTTGCAGCTGGCTGGTATCACATCTACCCCCATGCTGTATATACGTGGCCCAGTTGTGCTCAGATCGACAAATATCGACTCAAGAACATCGCCTGTAGGTCCTATATGGCCGTGGGTTGCAGCTGGCTGGTATCAGAGCTACCCCCATGCTGTATATACGGGGCCCAGCTGTGCTCAGATCGACATATATCGACTCAAGAACATCGCCTGTAGGTCCTATATAGCCGTGGGCTGCAGCTGGCTGGTATCACAGCTACCCCCATGCTGTATATACGTGGCCCAGCTGTGCTCAGATCGATATATATCGACTCAGGAATATCGCCTGTAGGTCCTATATGGCCGTGGGTTGCATCTCGCTGGTATCAGAGCCTCCCCCTGCTGTATATACGGGGCCCAGCTGTGCTCAGATCGATATATATCGATTCAAGAACATCGCCTGTAGGTCCTATATAGCCGTGGGTTGCAGCTGGCTGGTATCACAGCTACCCCCATACTTTATATACGTGGCCCAGCTGTGCTCAGATCGACATATATCGACTCAAGAACATCGCCTGTAGGTCCTATATGGCCGTGGGTTGCATCTGGCTGGTATCACAGCTACCCCCATGCTGTATATACATGGCCCAGCTGTGCTCATATCGACATATATCGACTCAAGAACATCGCCTGTAGGTCCTATATGGCCGTGGGTTGCACCTGGCTGGTATCAGAGCTACCCCCATGCTGTATATACGGCGCCCAGCTGTGCTCAGATCGACATATATCCACTCAAGAACATCGCCTGTAGGTCCTATATGGACGTGGGTTGCATCTGGCTGGTATCAGAGCTACCCCCATGCTGTATATACGGGGCCCAGCTGTGCTGAGATCGACATATATCGACTCAAGAACATCGCCTGTAGGTCCTATATGGCCGTGGGTTGCAGCTGGCTGGTATCACAGCTACCCCCATGCTGTATATACGTGGCCCAGCTGTGCTCAGATCGATATATATATATATCGACTCAAGAACATCGCCTGTAGGTCCTATATGGCCGTGGGTTGCATCTGGCTGGTATCAGAGCTACCCCCATGCTGTACATACGGCGCCCAGCTGTGCTCAGATCGACATATATCCACTCAAGAACATCGCCTGTAGGTAATATATGGCCGTGGGTTGCATCTGGCTGGTAACAGAGCTACCCCCATGCTGTATATACGGGGCCCAGCTGTGCTCAGATCGACATATATCGACTCAAGAACATCGCCTGTAGGTCCTATATAGCCGTGGGTTGCAGCTGGCTGGTATCACTGCTACCCCCATGCTGTATATACGTGGCCCAGCTGTGCTCAGATCGACATATATCGACTCAAGAACATCGCCTGTAGGTCCTATATGGCCGTGGGTTGCATATGGCTGGTATCAGAGATACCCCCATGCTGTATATACGGCGCCCAGCTGTGCTCAGATCGACATATATCCACTCAAGAACATCGCCTGTAGGTAATATATGGCCGTGGGTTGCATCTGGCTGGTATCAGAGCTACCCCCATACTGTATATACGGGGCCCAGCTGTGCTCAGATCGACATATATCCACGCAAGAACATCGCCTGTAGGTCCTATATGGCCGTGGGTTGCATATGGCTGGTATCAGAGCTACCCCCATGCTGTATATACGGGGCCCAGCTGTGCTCAGATCGACATATATCGACTCAAGAACATCGCCTGTAGGTCCTATATAGCCGTGGGTTGCAGCTGGCTGGTATCAGAGCTACCCCCATGCTGTATATACGGGGCCCAGCTGTGCTGAGATCGACATATATCGACTCAAGAACATCGCCTGTAGGTCCTATGTAGCCGATGGTTGCAGCTGGCTGGTATCACAGCTACCCCCATGCTGTATATACGAGGCCCAGCTGTGCTCAGATCGATATATATCGACTCAAGAACATCGCCTGTAGGTCCTATATGGCCGTGGGTTGCATCTGGCTGGTATCAGAGCTACCCCCATGCTGTACATACGGCGCCCGGCTGTGCTCAGATCGACATATATCGACACAAGAACATCGCCTGTAGGTCCTATATGGCCGTGGGTTGCATATGGCTGGTATCAGAGCTACCCCCATGCTGTATATACGTCGCCCAGCTGTGCTCAGATCAACATATATCCACTCAAGAACAACGCCAGTAGGTCCTATATGGCCGTGGGTTGCATATGGCTGGTATCAGAGCTACCCCCATGCTGTATATACGGCGCCCAGCTGTGCTCAGATCAACATATATCCACTCAAGAACATCGCCCGTAGGTCCTATATGGCCGTGGGTTGCATCTGGCTGGTATCAGAGCTACCCCCATGCTGTATATACGGGGCCCAGCTGTGCTCAGATCGACATATATCGTCTCAAGAACATCGCCTGTAGGTCCTATATAGCCGTGGGTTGCAGCGGGCTGGTATCACAGCTACCCCCATGCTGTATATACGTGGCCCAGCTGTGCTCAGATTGACATATATCGACTCAAGAACATCGCCTGTAGGTTCTATATGGCCGTGGGTTGCATCTGGCTGGTATCAGAGCTACCCCCATGCTGTATATACGACGCCCAGCTGTGCTCAGATCGACATATATCCACTCAAGAACATCGCCTGTAGGTCCTATATGGCCATGGGTTGCATCTGGCTGGTATCAGAGCTACCCCCATGCTATATATACGGGGCCCAGCTGTGCTCAGATCGACATATATCGACTCAAGAACATCGCCTGTAGGTCCTATATAACCGTGGGTTGCAGCTGGCTGGAATCACAGCTACCCCCATGCTGTAAATACGTGGCCCAGCTGTGCTCAGTTCGACATATATCGACTCAAGAACATCGCCTGTAGGTACTATATGGCCGTGGGTTGCATCTGGCTGGTATCAGAGCTACCCCCATGCTGTATATACGGCCCCCAGCTGTGTTCAGATCGACATATATCCACTCAAGAACATCGCCTGTAGGTCCTATATGGCCGTGGGTTGCATCTGGCTGGTATAAGAGCTATCCCCATGCTGTATATACGGGGCCCAGCTGTGCTAAGATCGACATATATCGACTCAAGAACATAGCCTGAAGGTCCAATATAGCCGTGGGTTGCAGCTGGCTGGTACCACAGCTACCCCCATGCTGTATATACGTGACCCAGCTGTTCTCAGATTGACATATATCGACTCAAGAACATCGCCTGAAGGTCCTATATAGCCGTGGGTTGCAGCTGGCTGGTATCACAGCTACCCCCATGCTGTATATACGTGGCCCAGCTGTGCTCAGATCGACATATATCGACTCAAGAACATCGCCTGTAGGTCCTATATAGCCGTGGGTTGCAGCTGGCTGGTATCACAGCTACCCCCATGCTGTATATACGGGGCCCAGCTGTGCTCAGATCGACATATATCGACTCAAGAACATCGCCTCTAGGTCCTATATGGCCGTGGGTTGCATCTGGCTGGTATCAGAGCTACCCCCATGCTGTACATACGGCGCCCAGCTGTGCTCAGATCGACATATATCCACTCAAGAACATCGCCTGTAGGTAGTATATGGGCCGTGGGTTGCATCTGACTGGTATCAGAGCTACCCCCATGCTGTATATATGGGGCCCAGCTGTGCTCAGATCGACAAATATCGACTCAAGAACATCGCCTGTAGGTCCTATATAGTCGTGGGTTGCAGCTGGCTGGTATCACAGCTACCCCCATGCTGTATATACGTGGCCCAGCTGTGCTCAGATCGACATATATCCACTCAACAACATCGCCCGTAGGTCCTATATGGCCGTGGGTTGCATCTGGCTGGTATCAGAGCTACCCCCATGCTGTATATACGGCGCCCAGCTGTGCTCAGATCGACATATATCCACTCAAGAACATCGCCTGTAGGTCCTATATGGCCGCGGGTTGCATCTGGCTGGTATAAGAGCTACCCCCATGCTGTATATACGGAGCCCAACTGTGCTAAGATCGACATATATCGACTCAAGAACATCGCATGTAAGTCCTATATGGCCGTGGGTTGCATCTGGCTGGTATCAGACCTACCCCCATGCTGTATATACGGCGCCCAGCTGTGCTCAGATCCACATATATCCACTCAAGAACATCGCCCGTAGGTCCTATATGGCCGTGGGTTGCATCTGGCTGGTATCAGAGTAACCCCCATACTGTATATACGGGGCCCAGCTGTGCTCAAATCGACATATATCGACTCAAGAACATCACCTGTAGGTCCTATATAGCCGTGGGTTGCAGCTGGCTGGTACCACAGCTACCCCCATGCTGTATATACGTGGCCCAGCTGTGCTCAGTTCGACATATATCGACTCAAGAACATCGTGTGTAAGTCCTATCAGGCCGTGGGTCGCATCTGGCTGGTATCAGAGCTACCCCCATGCTGTATACACGGCGCCCAGCTGTGCTCAGATCGACCTATATCTACACAAGAACATCGCCTGTAGGTCCTATATGGCCGTGGGTTGCATCTGGCTGGTATCAGAGCTACCCCCATGCTGTATATACGGGGCCTAGATGTGCTCAGATCGACATATATCGACTCAAGTACATCGCCTGTAGGTCCTATATAGCCGTGGGTTGCAGCTGGCTGGTATCACAGCTACCCCAATGCTGTATATACGTGGCCCAGCTGTGCTCAGATCGACATATATCGACTCAAGAACATCGCCTGTAGGTCCTATATGGCCGTGGGTTGCATCTGGCTGGTATCAGATCTACCCCATGCTGTATATACGGCGCCCAGCTGTGCTCAAATCGACATATATCCACTGTAGGTCCTATATGGCCGTGGGTTGCATCTGGCTGGTATGAGAGCCACCCCCATGCTGTATATACGGAGCCCAGCTGTGCTCAGATCGACATATATCGACTCAAGAACATCGCCTGTAGGTCCTATATGGCCGTGGGTTGCATCTGGCTGGTATCAGAGCTACCCCCATGCTGTATATACGGCGCCCAGCTGTGCTCAGATCGACATATGTCCACTCAAGAACACCGCCTATAGGTCCTATATGGCCGTGGGTTGCATCTGGCTGGTATCAGAGCTACCCCCATGCTCTATATACGTGGCCCAGCTGTGCTCAGATCGACATATATCGACTCAAGAACATCGCCTGTAAGTCCTATCAGGCCGTGGGTCGCATCTGGCTGGTATCAGAGCTACCCCCATGCTGTATACACGGCGCCCAGCTGTGCTCAGATCGACATATATCTACACAAGAACATCGCCTGTAGGTCCTATATGGCCGTGGGTTGCATCTGGCTGGTATCAGAGCTACCCCCATGCTTTATATACGGGGCCTAGATGTGCTCAGATCGACATATATCGACTCAAGTACATCGCCTGTAGGTCCTATATAGCCGTGGGTTGCATCTGGCTGGTATCACAGCTACCCCAATGCTGTATATACGTGGCCCAGCTGTGCTCAGATCGACATATATCGACTCAAGAACATCGCCTGTAGGTCCTATATGGCCGTGGGTTGCATCTGGCTGGTATCAGATCTACCCCATGCTGTATATACGGCGCCCAGCTGTGCTCAAATCGACATATATCCACTGTAGGTCCTATATGGCCGTGGGTTGCATCTGGCTGGTATGAGAGCCACCCCCATGCTGTATATACGGAGCCCAGCTGTGCTCAGATCGACATATATCGACTCAAGAACATCGCCTGTAGGTCCTATATGGCCGTGGGTTGCATCTGGCTGGTATCAGAGCTACCCCCATGCTGTATATACGGCGCCCAGCTGTGCTCAGATCGACATATATCCACTCAAGAACATCGCCTGTAGGTCCTATATGGCCGTGGGTTGCATCTGGCTGGTATCAGAGCTACCCCCATGCTGTATATACGTGGCCCAGCTGTGCTCAGATCGACATATATCGACTCATGAACATCGCCTGTAGGTCCTATATGGCCGTGGGTTGCATCTGGCTGGTATCAGAGCTACCACCATGCTGTATATACGGCGCCCAGCTGTGCTCAGATCGACATATATCCACTCAAGAACATCGTCTGTAGTTCTTATATGGCCGTGGGTTGCATCTGGCTGGTATCAGTGCTACCCCATGCTGTATATACTGGGCCCAGCTGTGCTCATATCGACATATATCGACTCAAGAACATCGTCTGTAGGTCCTATATAGCCGTAGGTTGCAGCTGGCTGGTATCACAGCTACCCCCATGCTGTATTTACGTGGCCCAGCTGTGCTCAGATCGACATATATCGACTCAAGAACATCGCTTGTAGGTCCTATATGGCCGTGGGTTGCATCTGGCTGGTATCAGAGCTACCCCCATGCTGTATATACGGCGCCCAGCTGTGCTCAGATCGACATATATCCACTCAAGAACACCGCCTGTAGGTTTTATATGGCCGTGGGTTGCATCTGGCTGGTATCAGAGCTACCCCCATGCTGTATATACGGGGCCCAGTTGTGCTCAGATCGACATATATCGACTCAAGAACATCGCCTGTAGGTCCTATATAGCCGAGGGTTGCAGCTGGCTGGAATCACAGCTACCCCCATGCTGTATATACGTGGCCCAGCTGTGCTCAGATCGACATATATCGACTTAAGAACATCGCCTGTAGGTCCTATATAGCCGTGGGTTGCTGCTGGCTGGTCTCATAGCTACCCCCATGCTGTATATATGGGGCCCAGCTGTGCTCAGATCGACATATATCGACTCAAGAACATCGCCTGTAGGTCCTATATGGCCGTGGGTTGCATCTGGCTGGTATCAGAGCTACCCCCATGCTGTATGTACGGGGCCCAGCTGTGCTCATATTGACATATATCGACTCAGGAACATCGCCTGTAGGTCCTATATGGCCTTGGGTTGCATCTCGCTGGTATCAGAGCCTCCCCCCTGCTGTATATACGGGGACCAGCTGTGCTCAGATCGACATATATCGACTCAAAAACATCGCCTGTAGGTCCTATATAGCCGCGGGTTGCAGCTGGCTGGTATCACAGCTACCCCCATGCTTTATATACGTGGCCCAACTCTGCTCAGATCGACATATATCGACTCAAGAACATCGCCTGTAGGTCCTATATGGCCTTGGGTTGCATCTCGCTGGTATCAGAGCTACCCCCATGCTGTATATACGTGGCCCAGCTGTGCTCAGATCGACATATATCGACTCAAGAACATCGCCTGTAGGTCCTATATGGCCGTGGGTTGCATCTGGCTGGTATCAGAGCTACCACCATGCTGTATATACGGCGCCCAGCTGTGCTCAGATCGACATATATCCACTCAAGAACATCGTCTGTAGTTCTTATATGGCCGTGGGTTGCATTTGGCTGGTATCAGTGCTACCCCCATGCTGTATATACTGGGCCCAGCTGTGCTCATATCGACATATATCGACTCAAGAACATCGTCTGTAGGTCCTATATAGCCGTAGGTTGCAGCTGGCTGGTATCACAGCTACCCCCATGCTGTATTTACGTGGCCCAGCTGTGCTCAGATCGACATATATCGACTCAAGAACATCGCTTTTAGGTCCTATATGGCCGTGGGTTGCATCTGGCTGGTATCAGAGCTACCCCCATGCTGTATATACGGCGCCCAGCTGTGCTCAGATCGACATATATCCACTCAAGAACACCGCCTGTAGGTTTTATATGGCCGTGGGTTGCATCTGGCTGGTATCAGAGCTACCCCCATGCTGTATATACGGGGCCCAGTTGTGCTCAGATCGACATATATCGACTCAAGAACATCGCCTGTAGGTCCTATATAGCCGTGGGTTGCAGCTGGCTGGAATCACAGCTACCCCCATGCTGTATATACGTGGCCCAGCTGTGCTCAGATCGACATATATCGACTTAAGAACATCGCCTGTAGGTCCTATATAGCCGTGGGTTGCTGCTGGCTGGTCTCATAGCTACCCCCATGCTGTATATATGGGGCCCAGCTGTGCTCAGATCGACATATATCGACTCAAGAACATCGCCTGTAGGTCCTATATGGCCGTGGGTTGCATCTGGCTGGTATCAGAGCTACCCCCATGCTGTATGTACGGGGCCCAGCTGTGCTCAGATTGACATATATCGACTCAGGAACATCGCCTGTAGGTCCTATATGGCCTTGGGTTGCATCTCGCTGGTATCAGAGCCTCCCCCCTGCTGTATATACGGGGACCAGCTGTGCTCAGATCGACATATATCGACTCAAAAACATCGCCTGTAGGTCCTATATAGCCGCGGGTTGCAGCTGGCTGGTATCACAGCTACCCCCATGCTTTATATACGTGGCCCAGCTCTGCTCAGATCGACATATATCGACTCAAGAACATCGCCTGTAGGTCCTATATGGCCGTGGGTTGCATCTGGCTGGTATCAGAGCTACCCCCATGCTGTATATACGGCGCCCAGCTGTGCTCAGATCGACATATATCCAGTCCAGAATATCGCCTGTAGGTCCTATATGGCCGTGGGTTGCATCTGGCTGGTATCAGAGCTACCCCCATGCTGTATATACGGGGCCCAGCTGTGCTCAGATCGACATATATCGACTCAAGAACATCGCCTGTAGGTCCTATATAACCGTGGGTTGCAGCTGGCTGGAATCACAGCTACCCCCATGCTGTAAATACGTGGCCCAGCTGTGCTCAGATCGACATATATCGACTCAAGAACATCGCCTGTAGGTACTATATGGCCGTGGGTTGCATCTGGCTGGTATCAGAGCTACCCCCATGCTGTATATACGGCCCCCAGCTGTGTTCAGATCGACATATATCCACTCAAGAACATCGCCTGTAGGTCCTATATGGCCGTGGGTTGCATCTGGCTGGTATAAGAGCTATCCCCATGCTGTATATACGGGGCCCAGCTGTGCTAAGATCGACATATATCGACTCAAGAACATAGCCTGAAGGTCCAATATAGCTGTGGGTTGCAGCTGGCTGGTACCACAGCTACCCCCATGCTGTATATACGTGACCCAGCTGTGCTCAGATCGACATATATCGACTCAAGAACATCGCCTGAAGGTCCTATATAGCCGTGGGTTGCAGCTGGCTGGTATCACAGCTACCCCCATGCTGTATATACGTGGCCCAGCTGTGCTCAGATCGACATATATCGACTCAAGAACATCGCCTGTAGGTCCTATATAGCCGTGGGTTGCAGCTGGCTGGTATCACAGCTACCCCCATGCTGTATATACGGGGCCCAGCTGTGCTCAGATCGACATATATCGACTCAAGAACATCGCCTCTAGGTCCTATATGGCCGTGGGTTGCATCTGGCTGGTATCAGAGCTACCCCATGCTGTACATACGGCGCCCAGCTGTGCTCAGATCGACATATATCCACTCAAGAACATCGCCTGTAGGTAATATATGGGCCGTGGGTTGCATCTGACTGGTATCAGAGCTACCCCCATGCTGTATATATGGGGCCCAGCTGTGCTCAGATCGACAAATATCGACTCAAGAACATCGCCTGTAGGTCCTATATAGTCGTGGGTTGCAGCTGGCTGGTATCACAGCTACCCCCATGCTGTATATACGTGGCCCAGCTGTGCTCAGATCGACATATATCCACTCAACAACATCGCCCGTAGGTCCTATATGGCCGTGGGTTGCATCTGGCTGGTATCAGAGCTACCCCCATGCTGTATATACGGCGCCCAGCTGTGCTCAGATCGACATATATCCACTCAAGAACATCGCCTGTAGGTCCTATATGGCCGCGGGTTGCATCTGGCTGGTATAAGAGCTACCCCCATGCTGTATATACGGAGCCCAGCTGTGCTAAGATCGACATATATCGACTCAAGAACATCGCATGTAAGTCCTATATGGCCGTGGGTTGCATCTGGCTGGTATCAGACCTACCCCCATGCTGTATATACGGCGCCCAGCTGTGCTCAGATCCACATATATCCACTCAAGAACATCGCCCGTAGGTCCTATATGGCCGTGGGTTGCATCTGGCTGGTATCAGAGTAACCCCCATACTGTATATACGGGGCCCAGCTGTGCTCAAATCGACATATATCGACTCAAGAACATCACCTGTAGGTCCTATATAGCCGTGGGTTGCAGCTGGCTGGTACCACAGCTACCCCCATGCTGTATATACGTGGCCCAGCTGTGCTCAGTTCGACATATATCGACTCAAGAACATCGCCTGTAAGTCCTATCAGGCCGTGGGTCGCATCTGGCTGGTATCAGAGCTACCCCCATGCTGTATACACGGCGCCCAGCTGTGCTCAGATCGACATATATCTACACAAGAACATCGCCTGTAGGTCCTATATGGCCGTGGGTTGCATCTGGCTGGTATCAGAGCTACCCCCATGCTGTATATACGGGGCCTAGATGTGCTCAGATCGACATATATCGACTCAAGTACATCGCCTGTAGGTCCTATATAGCCGTGGGTTGCAGCTGGCTGGTATCACAGCTACCCCAATGCTGTATATACGTGGCCCAGCTGTGCTCAGATCGACATATATCGACTCAAGAACATCGCCTGTAGGTCCTATATGGCCGTGGGTTGCATCTGGCTGGTATCAGATCTACCCCATGCTGTATATACGGCGCCCAGCTGTGCTCAAATCGACATATATCCACTGTAGGTCCTATATGGCCGTGGGTTGCATCTGGCTGGTATGAGAGCCACCCCCATGCTGTATATACGGAGCCCAGCTGTGCTCAGATCGACATATATTGACTCAAGAACATCGCCTGTAGGTCCTATATGGCCGTGGGTTGCATCTGGCTGGTATAAGAGCTACCCCCATGCTGTATATACGGCGCCCAGCTGTGCTCAGATCGACACATATCCACTCAAGAACATCGCCTGTAGATCCTATGTGGCCATGGGTTGCATCTGGCTGGTATCAGAGCTACCACCATGCTGTATGTACGGGGCCCAGCTGTGCTCAGATCGACATATATCGACTCAGGAACATCGCCTGTAGGTTCTATATGGCCGTGAGTTGCATCTCGCTGGCATCAGAGCCTCCCCCTGCTGTATATACGGGGCCCAGCTGTGCTCAGATCGACATATATCGACACAAGAACATCGCCTGTAGGTCCTATATAGCCGTGGGTTGCAGCTGGCTGGTATCACAGCTACCCCCATGCTTTATATACGTGGCCCAGCTGTGCTCAGATCGACATATATCGACTCAAGAACATCGCCTGTAGGTCCTATATGGCCGTGGGTTGCATCTGGCTGGTATCAGAGCTACCCCCATGCTGTATATACGGCGGCCAGCTGTGCTCAGATCGACATATATCCACTCAAGAACATCGCCTGTAGGTCTTATATGGCCGTGGGTTGCATCTGTCTGGTATCAGAGCTACCCCCATGCTGTATATGCGGCGCCCAGCTGTGTTCAGATCGACATATATCCACTCAAGAACATTGCCTGTAGGTCCTATATGGCCGTGGGTTGCATCTGGCTGGTATCAGAGCTACCCCCATGCTGTATATACGGGGCCCAGCTGTGCTCAGATCGACATATATCGACTCAAGAACATCGCCTGTAGGTCCTATATAGCCGTGGGTTGCAGCTGGCTTGTATCACAGCTACCCCCATGCTGTATATACGTGGCCAAGCTGTGCTCAGATCGACATATATCGACTCAAGAACATCGCCTGTAGGTCCTATATGGCCGTGGGTTGCATCTGGCTGGTATCAGAGCTACCCCCATGCTGTATATACGGCGCCCAGTTGTACTCAGATCAACATATATCCACTCAAGAACATCGCCTGTAGGTCCTATATTGCCGTGGGTTGCATCTGGCTGGTATCAGAGCTACCCCCATGCTGTATATACGGGGCCCAGCTGTGCTCAGAACGACATATCTCGACTCAAGAACATCGCCTGTAGGTCCTATATAGCCGTGGGTTGCAGCTGGCTGGTATCACAACTACCCCCATGCTGTATATACGTGGCCCAGCTGTGCTCAGATCGACATATATCGACTCAAGAACATCCCCTGTAGGTCCTATATGGCCGTGGGTTGCATCTGGCTGGTATCAGAGCTACCCCCATGCTGTATATACGGCGCCCAGCTGTGCTGAGATCGACATATATCCACTCAAGAACATCGCCTGTAGGTCCTATATGGCCGTGGGTTGCATCTTACTGGTATCAGAGCTACCCCCTTGCTGTATATACGGGGCCCAGCTGTGCTCAGATCGACATATATCGACTCAAGAACATCGCCTGTAGGTCCTATATGGCCGTGGGTTGCATCTGGCTGGTATCAGAGCTACCCCCATGCTATATATACGGCGCCCAGCTGTACTCAGATCGACATATATCCACTCAAGAACATCGCCTGTAGGTCCTATATGGCCATGGGTTGCATCTGGCTGGTATCAGAGCTACCCCCATGCTGTATGTACGGGGCCAGCTGTGCTCAGATCGACATATATCGACTCAGGAACATCGCCTGTAGGTCCTATATAGCCGTGGGTTGCATCTCGCTGGTATCAGAGCCTCCACCTGCTGTATATACGGGGCCCTGCTGTGCTCAGATCGACATATATCGACTCAAGAACATCGCCTGTAGGTCCTATATAGCCGTGGGTTGCAGCTGGCTGGTATCACAGCTACCCCCATGCTGTATATACGTGGCCCAGCTGTGCTCAGATCGACATATATCGACTCAAGAACATTGCCTGTAGGTCCTATATAGCCGTGGGTTGCAGCTGGTTGGTATCACAGCTACACCCATGCTGTATATACGTGGCCCAGCTGTGTTCAGATCGACATATATCGACTCAAGAACATCGCCTGTAGGTCCTATATGGCCGTGGGTTGCATCTGGCTGGTATCAGAGCTACCCCCATGCTGTATATACGGCGCCCAGCTGTACTCAGATCGACATATATGCACTCAAGAACATCGCCTGTAAGTCCTATATGGCCGTGGGTTGCATCTGGCTGGTATCAGAGCTACCCCCATGCTGTATGTACGGGGCCCAGCTGTGCTCAGATCGACATATATCGACTCAGGAACATCGCCTGTAGGTCCTATATGGCCGTGGGTTGCATCTCGCTGGTATCAGAGCCTCCCCCTGCTGTATATACGGGGCCCAGCTGTGCTCAGATCGACATATATCGACTCAAGAACATCGCCTGGAGGTCCTATATAGCCGTGGGTTGCAGCTGGCTGGTATCACAGCTACCCCCATGCTGCATATACGTGGCCCAGCTGTGCAAAGATCGACATATATCGACTCAAGAACATCGCCTCTAGGTCCTATATGGCCGTGGGTTGCATCTGGCTGGTATCAGAGCTACCCCCATACTGTATATACGGGGCCCAGCTGTGCTCAGATCGACATATATCCACTCAAGAACATCGCCTGTAGGTCCTATATGGCCGTGGGTTGCATATGGCTGGTATCAGAGCTACCCCCATGCTGTATATACGGGGCCCAGCTGTGCTCAGATCGACATATATCGACTCAAGAACATCGCCTGTAGGTCCTATATAGCCGTGGGTTGCAGCTGGCTGGTATCAGAGCTACCCCCATGCTGTATATACGGGGCCCAGCTGTGCTGAGATCGACATATATCGACTCAAGAACATCGCCTGTAGGTCCTATATAGCCGTGGGTTGCAGCTGGCTGGTATCACAGCTACCCCCATGCTGTATATACGTGGCCCAGGTGTGCTCAGATCGATATATATATATCGACTCAAGAACATCGCCTGTAGGTCCTATATGGCCGTGGGTTGCATCTGGCTGGTATCAGAGCTACCCCCATGCTGTATATACGGCGCCCAGCTGTGCTCAGATCGACATATATCCACTCAAGAACATCGCCTGTAGGTAATATATGGCCGTGGGTTGCATCTGGCTGGTATCAGAGCTACCCCCATACTGTATATACGGGGCCCAGCTGTGCTCAGATCGACATATATCCACTCAAGAACATCGCCTGTAGGTCCTATATGGCCGTGGGTTGCATATGGCTGGTATCAGAGTTACCCCCATGCTGTATATACGGGGCCCAGCTGTGCTCAGATCGACATATATCGACTCAAGAACATCGCCTGTAGGTCCTATATAGCCGTGGGTTGCAGCTGGCTGGTATCAGAGCTACCCCCATGCTGTATATACGGGGCCCAGCTGTGCTGAGATCGACATATATCAACTCAAGAACATCGCCTGTAGGTCCTATATAGCCGAGGGTTGCAGCTGGCTGGTATCACAGCTACACCCATGCTGTATATACGAGGCCCAGCTGTGCTCAGATCGATATATATCGACTCAAGAACATCGCCTGTAGGTCCTATATGGCCGTGGGTTGCATCTGGCTGGTATCAGAGCTACCCCCATGCTGTACATACGGCGCCCAGCTGTGCTCAGATCGACATATATCGACACAAGAACATCGCCTGTAGGTCCTATATGGCCGTGGGTTGCATATGGCTGGTATCAGAGCTACCCCCATGCTGTATATACGGCGCCCAGCTGTGCTCAGATCAACATATATCCACTCAAGAACATCGTCAGTAGGTCCTATATGGCCGTGGGTTGCATCTGGCTGGTATCAGAGCTACCCCCATGCTGTATATACGGGGCCCAGCTGTGCTCAGATCGACATATATCGACTCAAGAACATCGCCTGTAGGTCCTATATAGCCGTGGGTTGCAGCTGGCTGGTATCACATCTACCCCCATGCTGTATATACGTGGCCCAGTTGTGCTCAGATCGACAAATATCGACTCAAGAACATCGCCTGTAGGTCCTATATGGCCGTGGGTTGCAGCTGGCTGGTATCAGAGCTACCCCCATGCTGTATATACGGGGCCCAGCTGTGCTCAGATCGACATATATCGACTCAAGAACATCGCCTGTAGGTTCTATATAGCCGTGGGCTGCAGCTGGCTGGTATCACAGCTACCCCCATGCTGTATATACGTGGCCCAGCTGTGCTCAGATCGACACATATCGACTCAAGAACATCGCTTGTAGGTCCTATATGGCCGTGGGTTGCATCTGGCTGGTATCAGAGCTACCCCCATGCTGTATATACGGCGCCCAGCTGTGCTCAGATCGACATATATCCACTCAAGAACATCGCCTGTAGGTCCTATATGGCCGTGGGTTGCATCTGGCTGGTATCAGAGCTACCCCCATGCTGTATATACGTGGCCCAGCTGTGCTCAGATCGAGATATATCGACTCAAGAACATCGCCTGTAGGTCCTATATAGCCGTGGGTTGCAGCTGGCTGGTATCACAGCTACCCCCATGCTGTATATACGTGGCCCAGCTGAGCTCAGATCGACATATATCGACTCAAGAACATCGCCTGTAGGTCCTATATGGCCGTGGGTTGCATCTGGCTGGTATCAGAGCTACACCCATGCTGTATATACGGCGCCCAGCTGTACTCAGATCGACATATATCCACTCAAGAACATCGCCTGTAGGTCTTATATGGCCGTGGGTTGCATCTGGGTGGTATCACAGCTACCCCCATGCTGTATATACGGGGCCCAGCTGTGCTCAGATCGACATATATATTGACTCAGGAACATCGCCTGTAGGTCCTATATGGCCGTGGGTTGCATCTCGCTGGTATCAGAGCCTTGCCCTGCTGTATATACGAAGCCCAGCTGTGCTCAGATCGACATATATCGACTCAAGAACATCGCCTGTAGGTCCTATATAGCCGAGGGTTGCAGCTGGCTGGTATCACAGCTACCCCCATGCTGTATATACGGGGCCCAGCTGTGCTCAGATCGGCATATATCGACTCAAGAACATCGCCTGTAGGTCCTATATGGCCGTGGGTTGCATCTGGCTGGTATCAGAGCTACCCCCATGCTGTATATACGGCGCCCAGCTGTGCTCAGATCGACATATATCCAGTCCAGAATATCGCCTGTAGGTCCTATATGGCCGTGGGTTGCATCTGGCTGGTATCAGAGCTACCCCTATGCTGTATATACGGGGCCCAGCTGTGCTCAGATCGACATATATCGACCCAAGAACATCGCCTGTAGGTCCTATATAGCCGTGGGTTGCAGCTGGCTGGTATCACAGCTACCCCCATGCTGTATATACGTGGCCCAGCTGTGCTCAGGTCGACATATATATATATATCCACTCAAGAACATCGCCTGTAGGTCCTATATGGCCGTGGATTGCATCTGGCTGGTATCAGAGCTTCCCCCATGCTGTATATACGGGGCCCAGCTGTGCTCAGATCGACATATATCGACTCAAGAACATCGCCTGTAGGTCCTATATAGCCGTGGGTTGCAGCTGGCTGGTATCACAGCTACCCTCATGCTGTATATACGTGGCCCAGCTGTGCTCAGATCGACATATATCGACTCAAAAACATCGCCTGTAGGTCCTATATGGCCGTGGGTTGCATCTGGCTGGTATCAGAGCTACCCCCATGCTGTATATACGGCGGCCAGCTGTGCTTAGATCGACATATATCTACTCAAGAACATCGCCTGTAGGTCCTATATGGCCGTGGGTTGCATCAGGCTGGTATCAGAGCTACCGCCATGCTGTATATACAGGGCCCAGCTGTGCTCAGATCGACATATATCGACTCAAGAACATCGCCTGTAGGTCCTATATGGCCGTGGGTTGCATCTGGCTGGTATCAGAGCTACCCCCATGCTGTATATACGGGGCCCAGCTGTGGTCATATCGACATATATCGACCCAAGAATATCGCCTGTAGGTCCTATATAGCCGTGGGTTGCAGCTGGCTGGTATCACAGCTACCCCCATGCTGTATATACGTGGCCCAGCTGTGCTCAGATCGACATATATCGACTCAAGAACATCGCCTCTAGGTCCTATATGGCCGTGGGTTGCATCTGGCAGGTATCAGAGCTACACCCTTGTTGTATATATGGCGCCCAGCTGTGCTCAGATCGACATATATCTTAAAAACCTCGCCTGTAGGTCCTATATGGCCGTGGGTTGCATCTGGCTGGTATCGAGAGCTACCCCCATGCTGTATATACGGGGCCCAGCTGTGCTCAGATCAACATATATCGACTCAAGAACATCGCCTGTAGGTTCTATATGGCCGTAGGTTGCATCTGGCTGGTATCAGAGCTACCCCCATGCTGTATATACGGTGCCCAGCTGTGCTCAGATCGACATATATCCACTCAAGAACATCGCCTGTAGGTCCTATATGGCCGTGGGTTGCATCTGGCTGGTATAAGAGCTACCCCCATGCTGTATATACGGCGCCCAGCTGTGCTCAGATCGACACATATCCACTCAAGAACATCGCCTGTAGATCCTATGTGGCCATGGGTTGCATCTGGCTGGTATCAGAGCTACCACCATGCTGTATGTACGGGGCCCAGCTGTGCTCAGATCGACATATATCGACTCAGGAACATCGCCTGTAGGTTCTATATGGCCGTGAGTTGCATCTCGCTGGTATCAGAGCCTCCCCCTGCTGTATATACGGGGCCCAGCTGTGCTCAGATCGACATATATCGACACAAGAACATCGCCTGTAGGTCCTATATAGCCGTGGGTTGCAGCTGGCTGGTATCACAGCTACCCCCATGCTTTATATACGTGGCCCAGCTGTGCTCAGATCGACATATATCGACTCAAGAACATCGCCTGTAGGTCCTATATGGCCGTGGGTTGCATCTGGCTGGTATCAGAGCTACCCCCATGCTGTATATACGGCGGCCAGCTGTGCTCAGATCGACATATATCCACTCAAGAACATCGCCTGTAGGTCTTATATGGCCGTGGGTTGCATCTGTCTGGTATCAGAGCTACCCCCATGCTGTATATGCGGCGCCCAGCTGTGTTCAGATCGACATATATCCACTCAAGAACATTGCCTGTAGGTCCTATATGGCCGTGGGTTGCATCTGGCTGGTATCAGAGCTACCCCCATGCTGTATATACGGGGCCCAGCTGTGCTCAGATCGACATATATCGACTCAAGAACATCGCCTGTAGGTCCTATATAGCCGTGGGTTGCAGCTGGCTTGTATCACAGCTACCCCCATGCTGTATATACGTGGCCAAGCTGTGCTCAGATCGACATATATCGACTCAAGAACATCGCCTGTAGGTCCTATATGGCCGTGGGTTGCATCTGGCTGGTATCAGAGCTACCCCCATGCTGTATATACGGCGCCCAGTTGTACTCAGATCAACATATATCCACTCAAGAACATCGCCTGTAGGTCCTATATTGCCGTGGGTTGCATCTGGCTGGTATCAGAGCTACCCCCATGCTGTATATACGGGGCCCAGCTGTGCTCAGATCGACATATCTCGACTCAAGAACATCGCCTGTAGGTCCTATATAGCCGTGGGTTGCAGCTGGCTGGTATCACAACTACCCCCATGCTGTATATACGTGGCCCAGCTGTGCTCAGATCGACATATATCGACTCAAGAACATCCCCTGTAGGTCCTATATGGCCGTGGGTTGCATCTGGCTGGTATCAGAGCTACCCCCATGCTGTATATACGGCGCCCAGCTGTGCTGAGATCGACATATATCCACTCAAGAACATCGCCTGTAGGTCCTATATGGCCGTGGGTTGCATCTTACTGGTATCAGAGCTACCCCCTTGCTGTATATACGGGGCCCAGCTGTGCTCAGATCGACATATATCGACTCAAGAACATCGCCTGTAGGTCCTATATGGCCGTGGGTTGCATCTGGCTGGTATCAGAGCCACCCCCATGCTATATATACGGCGCCCAGCTGTACTCAGATCGACATATATCCACTCAAGAACATCGCCTGTAGGTCCTATATGGCCATGGGTTGCATCTGGCTGGTATCAGAGCTACCCCCATGCTGTATGTACGGGGCCAGCTGTGCTCAGATCGACATATATCGACTCAGGAACATCGCCTGTAGGTCCTATATAGCCGTGGGTTGCATCTCGCTGGTATCAGAGCCTCCACCTGCTGTATATACGGGGCCCTGCTGTGCTCAGATCGACATATATCGACTCAAGAACATCGCCTGTAGGTCCTATATAGCCGTGGGTTGCAGCTGGCTGGTATCACAGCTACCCCCATGCTGTATATACGTGGCCCAGCTGTGCTCAGATCGACATATATCGACTCAAGAACATTGCCTGTAGGTCCTATATAGCCGTGGGTTGCAGCTGGTTGGTATCACAGCTACACCCATGCTGTATATACGTGGCCCAGCTGTGTTCAGATCGACATATATCGACTCAAGAACATCGCCTGTAGGTCCTATATGGCCGTGGGTTGCATCTGGCTGGTATCAGAGCTACCCCCATGCTGTATATACGGCGCCCAGCTGTACTCAGATCGACATATATGCACTCAAGAACATCGCCTGTAAGTCCTATATGGCCGTGGGTTGCATCTGGCTGGTATCAGAGCTACCCCCATGCTGTATGTACGGGGCCCAGCTGTGCTCAGATCGACATATATCGACTCAGGAACATCGCCTGTAGGTCCTATATGGCCGTGGGTTGCATCTCGCTGGTATCAGAGCCTCCCCCTGCTGTATATACGGGGCCCAGCTGTGCTCAGATCGACATATATCGACTCAAGAACATCGCCTGGAGGTCCTATATAGCCGTGGGTTGCAGCTGGCTGGTATCACAGCTACCCCCATGCTGCATATACGTGGCCCAGCTGTGCAAAGATCGACATATATCGACTCAAGAACATCGCCTCTAGGTCCTATATGGCCGTGGGTTGCATCTGGCTGGTATCAGAGCTACCCCCATACTGTATATACGGGGCCCAGCTGTGCTCAGATCGACATATATCCACTCAAGAACATCGCCTGTAGGTCCTATATGGCCGTGGGTTGCATATGGCTGGTATCAGAGCTACCCCCATGCTGTATATACGGGGCCCAGCTGTGCTCAGATCGACATATATCGACTCAAGAACATCGCCTGTAGGTCCTATATAGCCGTGGGTTGCAGCTGGCTGGTATCAGAGCTACCCCCATGCTGTATATACGGGGCCCAGCTGTGCTGAGATCGACATATATCGACTCAAGAACATCGCCTGTAGGTCCTATATAGCCGTGGGTTGCAGCTGGCTGGTATCACAGCTACCCCCATGCTGTATATACGTGGCCCAGGTGTGCTCAGATCGATATATATATATCGACTCAAGAACATCGCCTGTAGGTCCTATATGGCCGTGGGTTGCATCTGGCTGGTATCAGAGCTACCCCCATGCTGTATATACGGCGCCCAGCTGTGCTCAGATCGACATATATCCACTCAAGAACATCGCCTGTAGGTAATATATGGCCGTGGGTTGCATCTGGCTGGTATCAGAGCTACCCCCATACTGTATATACGGGGCCCAGCTGTGCTCAGATCGACATATATCCACTCAAGAACATCGCCTGTAGGTCCTATATGGCCGTGGGTTGCATATGGCTGGTATCAGAGTTACCCCCATGCTGTATATACGGGGCCCAGCTGTGCTCAGATCGACATATATCGACTCAAGAACATCGCCTGTAGGTCCTATATAGCCGTGGGTTGCAGCTGGCTGGTATCAGAGCTACCCCCATGCTGTATATACGGGGCCCAGCTGTGCTGAGATCGACATATATCAACTCAAGAACATCGCCTGTAGGTCCTATATAGCCGAGGGTTGCAGCTGGCTGGTATCACAGCTACACCCATGCTGTATATACGAGGCCCAGCTGTGCTCAGATCGATATATATCGACTCAAGAACATCGCCTGTAGGTCCTATATGGCCGTGGGTTGCATCTGGCTGGTATCAGAGCTACCCCCATGCTGTACATACGGCGCCCAGCTGTGCTCAGATCGACATATATCGACACAAGAACATCGCCTGTAGGTCCTATATGGCCGTGGGTTGCATATGGCTGGTATCAGAGCTACCCCCATGCTGTATATACGGCGCCCAGCTGTGCTCAGATCAACATATATCCACTCAAGAACATCGTCAGTAGGTCCTATATGGCCGTGGGTTGCATCTGGCTGGTATCAGAGCTACCCCCATGCTGTATATACGGGGCCCAGCTGTGCTCAGATCGACATATATCGACTCAAGAACATCGCCTGTAGGTCCTATATAGCCGTGGGTTGCAGCTGGCTGGTATCACATCTACCCCCATGCTGTATATACGTGGCCCAGTTGTGCTCAGATCGACAAATATCGACTCAAGAACATCGCCTGTAGGTCCTATATGGCCGTGGGTTGCAGCTGGCTGGTATCAGAGCTACCCCCATGCTGTATATACGGGGCCCAGCTGTGCTCAGATCGACATATATCGACTCAAGAACATCGCCTGTAGGTTCTATATAGCCGTGGGCTGCAGCTGGCTGGTATCACAGCTACCCCCATGCTGTATATACGTGGCCCAGCTGTGCTCAGATCGACACATATCGACTCAAGAACATCGCTTGTAGGTCCTATATGGCCGTGGGTTGTATCTGGCTGGTATCAGAGCTACCCCCATGCTGTATATACGGCGCCCAGCTGTGCTCAGATCGACATATATCCACTCAAGAACATCGCCTGTAGGTCCTATATGGCCGTGGGTTGCATCTGGCTGGTATCAGAGCTACCCCCATGCTGTATATACGTGGCCCAGCTGTGCTCAGATCGAGATATATCGACTCAAGAACATCGCCTGTAGGTCCTATATAGCCGTGGGTTGCAGCTGGCTGGTATCACAGCTACCCCCATGCTGTATATACGTGGCCCAGCTGAGCTCAGATCGACATATATCGACTCAAGAACATCGCCTGTAGGTCCTATATGGCCGTGGGTTGCATCTGGCTGGTATCAGAGCTACACCCATGCTGTATATACGGCGCCCAGCTGTACTCAGATCGACATATATCCACTCAAGAACATCGCCTGTAGGTCTTATATGGCCGTGGGTTGCATCTGGGTGGTATCACAGCTACCCCCATGCTGTATATACGGGGCCCAGCTGTGCTCAGATCGACATATATCGACTCAGGAACATCGCCTGTAGGTCCTATATGGCCGTGGGTTGCATCTCGCTGGTATCAGAGCCTTGCCCTGCTGTATATACGAAGCCCAGCTGTGCTCAGATCGACATATATCGACTCAAGAACATCGCCTGTAGGTCCTATATAGCCGAGGGTTGCAGCTGGCTGGTATCACAGCTACCCCCATGCTGTATATACGGGGCCCAGCTGTGCTCAGATCGATATATATCGACTCAGGAACATCGCCTGTAGGTCCTATATGGCCGTGGGTTGCATCTCGCTGGTATCAGAGCCTCCCCCTGCTGTATATACGGGGCCCAGCTGTGCTCAGATCGATATATATCGATTCAAGAACATCGCCTGTAGGTCCTATATAGCCGTGGGTTGCAGCTGGCTGGTATCACAGCTACCCCCATACTTTATATACGTGGCCTAGCTGTGCTTAGATCGACATATATCGACTCAAGAACATCGCCTGTAGGTCCTATATGGCCGTGGGTTGCATCTGGCTGGTATCACAGCTACCCCCATGCTGTATATACATGGCCCAGCTGTGCTCATATCGACATATGTCGACTCAAGAACATCGCCTGTAGGTCCTATATGGCCGTGGGTTGCACCTGGCTGGTATCAGAGCTACCCCCATGCTGTATATACGGCGCCCAGCTGTGCTCAGATCGACATATATCCACTCAAGAACATCGCCTGTAGGTCCTATATGGCCGTGGGTTGCATCTGGCTGGTATCAGAGCTACCTCCATGCTGTATATACGGGGCCCAGCTGTGCTCAGATCGACATATATCGACTCAAGAACATCGCCTGTAGGTCCTATATAGCCGTGGGTTGCAGCTGGCTGGTATCACAGCTACCCTTATGCTGTATATACGTGGCCCAGTTGTGCTCAGATCGACATATATCGACTCCAGAACATCGCCTGTAGGTCCTATATGGCCGTGGGTTGCATCTGGCTGGTATCAGAGCTACCCCCATGCTGTATATACGGCGCCCAGCTGTGCTCAGATCGACATATATCCACTCAAGAACATCGCCTGTAGGTCCTATATGGCGGTGGGTTGCATCTGGCTGGTATCAGAGCTACCCCCATGCTGTATATACGGGGCCCAGCTGTGCTTAGATCGACATATATCCTCTCAAGAACATCGCCTGTAGGTCCTATATAGCCGTGGGTTGCAGCTGGCTGGTATCACAACTACCACCATGCTGTATATACGTGGCCCAGCTGTGCTCAGATCGACATATATCGACTCAAGAACATCGCCTGTAGGTCCTATATGGCCGTGGGTTACATCTGGCTGGTATCAAAAATGTGAAAAATGTCGAAAAAACGTCAAAAACGTGAAAAATGTAAAAAAAAACGTAAAAAACGTGAAAAATGTTAAAAAAAACGTCAAAAACGTGAAAAATGTCAAAAAAACGTCAAAAAACGTGAAAAATTTCGAAAAACCGTCAAAAACGTGAAAAATGTCAATAATGTCGAAAAAACGTCAAAATCGTGAAAAATTTCGAAAAAACTTCAAAAACGTGAAAAATTTCAAACAAAAACTTCAAAAACGTGAAAAATGCCAAAAAACGTCAAAACCGTGAAAAATGTCGAAAAAACGTCAAAAACGTGAAAAATGTCGAAAAAACGTCAAAAACGTGAAAAATGTAAAAAAAAAACGTCAAAAACGTGAAAAATTTCGAAAAACGTCAAAAACGTGAAAAAAGTCAAAAACAAACGTCAAAAACGTGAAAAATGTCAAAAATGTGTAAAATGTCGAAAGAACCTCAAAAACGTGAAAAATGTCGAAAATACGTAAAAAACGTGTAAAATTCGAAAAAAAACGTCAAAAACGTGAAAAATGTCAAAAATGTGAAAAATGTCGAAAAAACGTCAAAAACGTGAAAAATGTAAAAAAAAAACGTAAAAAACGTGAAAAATGTTTAAAAAAGCGTCAAAAACGTGAAAAATGTCAAAAAAACGTCAAAAACGTGAAAAATTTCGAAAAACGTCAAAAACGTGAAAAATGTCAAAATTTGTAAAATGTCGAAAGAACCTCAAAAACGTGAAAAATGTCGAAATACGTCAAAAACGTGTAATATTTCGAAAAAAAACGTCAAAAAACGTGAAAAATGTCTC